>BSBM01000476.1:13822500-13825000 GCA_027924585.1 Larix kaempferi
TCAATTAATGAACCCTGCCCAAATATGAGGACGTCATCCACAAAAAGCAAGTGAGAAATGCACAGAGAAGCAAATATTCTGATACCTTTTAGTTTCTTCACCATTTTTGCATCATCTATAAGCCAACTTAATCCTTCGATCACGAGAAAAAATAAATAAGGAGATAAAGGGAATCCTTGCTTGAGACGTTGACTACTACTAAAGAAGGTTGTCAGAGATCCATTCACCAGAATAGCGAAATTTGCAGATGAAATGCATGCCATTATCCAACTAGTAACCTCTGTAGACAACCCAATTTGGATAAGTATAAAACAAAAGAAAGTCTGGTCTACTCGGTCATAAGCTTTGACCAAATCCATCTTCAAAATGAAATCTTGTAGTTTCTTCACTTTGATCACATGAAGACCTTCTTGCGCAATACTGACAACATCCACAATATGCCTATTTGGCAGAAAACCAAATTGCTCCTTCAAAATACACTTAACAAGAACCGGCTGCATCCAGTTTGCAATAATTTTGGTGATAATTTTGTAAATAATATTACATAATGAGATCGACCTATAATCATTAAAAGAAATAGGCTTATCACACTTAGGGTTAAGAACAATGAAAGTTGATTTCAAGCATTTAGGAACATGACTATTCCTTCTGGATTCATTTATCATATCAGTGATATGTTTTCCTAGCACATCAAAGAAATGTATGAAAATTTCAACGGGCCACCTGTTAGGACCCAGGATTTCAGCATTTGGAAACTGAAGCAGAATCCCTTTAACTTCATCAATTGATAATTTTTCACTGATCTGTTTACTGTCTTCCTCATTAAATCATCTTGGATATTTACTCAAAACCTTCAAGTGTTGCTCCATCTAAGTAGACTCATCTTTGCTATAAATTTTCCTGAAAAAAAATTATTTCTTCCTCCTTCAAAGAAGCTTGAGAATTTAAGATGTCACCATTCATCGACTTTAGTTCCCATGTAGAATTATTGATGCTTCTTTGGTTTGCATGGTTATGAAAATATCTTGTATTACTGTCACCAGCTTCAAGCCACACAACCTGTCTTTTAAGTCTCCATGTTTCCTCCTCGAGGATTAATATCTCTTTCTTACAAGCTTGCATTTGAATAATCATTTATTTCCTATATGCAAAAAATAAGTCTTCATCCATGTATCCATATAAACTCTGTAATTCCTTTTCAATCCTAATAAATTCCTTTTTATTTTCCTTCTTCTTTTCCTTTTCCCATTTCATAACCTCATTCTTTAAAAGAGAAATATTTTTGACCATGTTTAACATAGGTGGAAGATGAATAGAGGAATCATAAGCCATTCAAATTTTCTACCACCATATTACAAAAGGAATGTTTTTTCAACCAACAGTGGTTGAATTTGAAAGGATAAGGGCATGTGCAAGCTAATGACTTTTGGTGCATTAGATGCAATAGAAAACTGAAAAATCAGGCATCCCTCAACTTACTTGGTTTTTTTGATATGCTTACACAAGATATCTTGAATCGAGTAAAAAAGATGAAACGTAGGAAATTGAGTCATGTTTCCGAATATATAACTTTTAAGTATTGAAAATTTACATAACTATGTCAAATTTCATTTTTTCTAACAATCACTTTTTATTTTTTTGGCAAATGATAAGGTATATGTTTTTGTGGGTGCAGCATTTCACTCCCTAAATGACGGTTTCAGGATACAAAATATGGTATACATGTATAGAACCCGTAGCACTAGTGTAGCGCTATTTTTCCAAAATTAAATGCTTAATTTTTTATTTTTTTGTAATTATGTAAGTGGTCAAACCTTAAGAACGGTATGTCAAATGTGGGTGCAGCCTTTGAAGGTCTTAATGTAGTTATTTTGACTTGGATTTTTTATAGGATGTAGAAGTCAGTGTCCTCTAGTGCAGCATACAAGTTTTTTTAAAAATGGTTGTGAAATGAAAACGTTACGGAATAAACACTAACAGTATGTTTTTTGAACAACGGAGTGATGACACAAGAAAATTAGGAAATAATTAGAAAATCTCAATATTTTAAAAAAAAAATTACATATTTGGAATCTGCATAAAAAATTCTATCTATGCCTAAAATTTCGTCAATAATGGTCAGGTATGTCATGTTGTAGAGAGAGGTGAAAAACAGGCATACTCAGAAAAATGTCAAAAATGTCAAATTAGCTATGGTCCAAAAATTCCCTAGCACGGGTTTGGTAAGTCCTAACCAGCCACATAAGACAGTGGTTGACACGCGGGGGCGGGAGGAGTGGGTGAGTAGGCACTCAGGAATGCGCGCGCGTTATGTTTAAATTCAAATAACACGTGCGCGTTGTATTTAAATTCAAATTTTAGTGTTTTGGCGCTCAATGTTATAAGCAACACGCTAGCGTTATTGCTATGCAAAAATATTAGTAAAATGATTTTATCCTCCCGCGTTCTACGTTTTCTCCTCCCACCTTCCCTATTTTTATGTTTACCAGATATTTTACAC
>BSBM01000476.1:17682500-17717500 GCA_027924585.1 Larix kaempferi
AATGCCACATGGCATCTCTCTCTTTCCATTTCGAATCCATGAGAAGGAAAACATTCTTGGATGTGTCGGTAGGCTCATACACATGGCATTTAACATCATAGGTCGAATTTGGATGGAATGGTAACTGTTATAGGTCAAATCTGCACTTCTTCGTTCCGTGATCACCTTGCCTTGTAGATCACATAAAAGGACACAAAGGATTGAAGAGCTAGATTTCCTTAGATGACTTGTTGCCAGAAGTACACTCCTCACCTGAAACGATTGTAGTTTATCCTGCTTTTGCCACGTGTACACCCCTCTCTGCACATAAGACCAACATATTGTACCCTACTCTCCTCAATGGAAACCAACGTGCACCATGATGCTGCATGGCCACCCGTTCCCACCAAACTACCCTCAAACATACCAAATTTTGAAGGTAAGGCTGGTGAGGATCCTGGCGACCATGTAACAACCTTTCATCTCTGGTGTTCCTCCAACTCACTGAACGACGATTCCATCAGGTTGAGGCTCTTCCAAACAACCTTGACGAGCGTTGCAACCAAGTGGTATATTGAACTACCCGTGGCTGCCTTTAGCATCTTTCGATATCTCACCATTGTGTTCTTGAACCACTTTCAACTTCCTATCCGGTATGATGCCAGCACAGACCTTTTGTCGACATTTCGGCAAAACAAGGCCACTCATCTATCTAATCATATTCAGGACTTGCAGAGGCGTAAGAGGCTCATCAAGGCTAACATCCCCCCAGCATTCTTGTTATAATGGTACCTTAAGTATCTTCTTCCTTATGTTTCTAAAGAAGTTGCCACTTCATGGGTGTCTTACGAGCGGGAGGCCATTTTGAGAACTCAACAACTGGACTTAGTCTATGCTCAGTCTGGGTTGTTGTACAAGATTATTCCTGATGCACCGAGGTCTAATATAGACCTAGGTAAGCCTAAACCTAGACCACATGCCGATTGCATAGTGGGTTCGGTCGATTCTGCAGAGTTTGACGCCTTAACAAAGCAGGTTCATGCCTTGTCAGTCAAACAAATTGTTGTAGAAGCAACTTCTGTTGCATCCTCCCCTTCTATTACTGAATCTATATAGCAAGTGCAGACACACCAAAAGGACTCTCGACATCCAAAAAGAAAGGGAAAGAAAGGGGAGGGAAACCAACAAAATCCCAACAATAAGAAAAATGCTAAGGAGGGAAAAAAGGAGAAAAGGAAGGCTAAGTTCCCTTGCAAACTATGTCAAGTGGACCACCTTACCCACCAGTGCCCTCTAATGGAATAAGCCCAAAAGCTAATCCGTAAGAAGAAACCAACTGTCTTGAAAGATCCTTTTCCTCATGGACAGAGTTCAGCTTTTGGAAACTCTAGTGCGGGGGGAACCCCAACTGATCAATCTTTTATTAACATGGTTAATTCAGATTCTTTGTTGCAAACTCAAGCTAGGCATTATACCCAGGACCCGCAGCAGAAGGACATTCCTTAATCTTCCACTCCTCTTCACATACTTGTGGAGACATTGCCTAAGATACCGAACGGTGTATACAAAGGGGCTATGCACAACCCTAACGCATGGGCTGCTCCCAACTATAATGTTATGGAGGAATTAGCCCAAACCCCCTGTGCCATCTCCACCCTGGAGGTACTGCAAAGTTTCCCATTGCAACGCAGTGCTCTTCTGGCAGTAATTGGGAGTGCTAATTCGTCCAACATGCTTGCACGCTTTGATATGAAAGATATCAAGTACCAGTTTCCGTATCATGTCGCCCTCCAGATAGAAGTCATCCATGGTCCTAAAACCATCAAATGATCTGTAGTGGATGAGGGTGCATCTATGTGCGTAATGTCTATTTCTTGTTGGATAGCCTTGGGTGAGCCTACGTTAGCTCCCTCAAGCACGATACTCATTGCCTTCGATGGAAGATCCTTTCATCCACATGGAGTCTTACCATCCTTCGATGTCGAACTCGTAGGAAAGCTAGTATCAGTAGAGGTCAAAGTTTTGGATGCCCCACTTGGTTACAATTTTTTGTTGGGTAGGAGCTGGACATATGCCATGCAGGCAGTTCCATCAGTTGTCTTCCGGGTTATAATGTTCCCACATGAAGGAAATATCGTCACAGTTGATCAACTTTCCTTTACCCGGAAGAACAACCAGGCTTCATCGGACTCATCCATTTCGTTGATTGATCTATCTATCCCAGTCACTAAGAGCTTAGGAGCAAGGATCTATGGGTCCTTAATAGGCACATTTGACCTACCTTCTCCTACCTTGTTCATTGGTTCTGAAGAATGTTCATCTTCTGAGACCTCCACCGTTTGTTCAACAACAGATGCACGGAGTCTCCCCAATGAATCAAAACCAACTATGCCTCTACCTGTTGCAGATACAACCCACTTGGATTCACAACAACCTACAACATAACATATCATGACTCTTTTTGTCTCTGCCGAGTCGGATGTGGACCCTGCTCCTGCACGGTCAATGGATTCTACCCTCTCTCTTGATAGTTTAGACACGATTTTTCCTTCTAACGAAACATTTTTGGAAGCTATGATAGGCTTGGATTTCTCTCGAGAAGTTATGCAACCTAGGTCCTATTTACTTCCCACTCTAAACTTGATTGAGAGAGAAGAGTTCTCTCCGAGACCCTGTAATGTCCCCATTCAAATAATTTCATAGTAAGACAATCCCATCAATCCTACTAGTTTCCTAGGCTGGATGGGCACATGTGGAATGGTAATAAGGAAGCTAATAAATGATGTTTAGACATTAGAAGGGTTCCATTATTTAATAAATAGAGTGAATAAAGAAATTCAAGAGAAATCCTAGGTGGAAAATGGTTTTGGAGACATATGGAGGATGTGGGACCCACACTAGCTTGATTTTTCATAATACGTGGTATCTTTCTCTTGCAAATTCAAATTAACGGGAAGATGAGCACTCTTGGGTGAGCTGGTAAGTCATAACACATGTCATTGAGCATCTTAGGTTGAATTGGGAAGGACTGGTAACCTCCATGGAGGATAAAGAGTCAAATTGGGAGTTTGTGGACACTTGGGCTAGATTCCCTAGCCCCTATGACACAAATGATGGAGCATCTATGACAACTATGACAAATTGTAGACTTGAATATAAATCAAGTTTTCAGAAGTCTTTGGAGGACCATAAAACATCCCTGAACCTAATATTCAAGTCTAAATATCATTCATACACTCATACATAATATTTGGGAGCATTTGGGTTGATTTGGAGGTCAAAACGGTAAAACTAGTTAAAGGTCGAAATTGGTAAAAAAGTGGAAAATTGGGCATTTTAATAAATTTTGAAAAAGAGTCATTACAAGTGGTATCAAAGCATGTTCTTGGCACCTGATGGTCTTAACAAGAAGTCAAAATAATAATCCACCACCCTTTGAACCAGTAGTTCAAGAGGTTTTTGTTGAAGAAGAGGTAGTAGAAGAAGAGGAGTTTTTTGTTGAAACCATGGGTAGAGAGGAGGATGACAAATTAAAACATAAGGAGGAACTTATTGCAACCTTAGATCCATGTTTCTCTAATATTTCTATAAATATAGAAAGGATAGGTAACAAATTGCTGCAAGGATTCGAATTGTTGATTAGCCAGCTTCAAAGCAAAGGGGTGATAGGAGATAATAGTGGTTCACACTCAAGGGAAAAGATAAAAGGGAGTGAGCATATTTTCTCAAGTACAAGACCTCATAATAAACCTGATGAATTTCAAAGCACACAAAGGCATACTGCACCTAAATTCCTCTCACCTAAAGAAGAGCCCGATATTGAGGTGGATAATAGTAAACTAGCCAATGAATGGAATGATTTGAGTGAAGAATGTAAAAGAGATCTACCATTTAGTACATTCATCGATGCTATCTATAAAATGAAGAGGAAGGATGACCATTGGAGTCCATACCCAAACAGAGAATTAAATGGTGCTATTAGTAAAATGTCATTTCCTACTTTTGATGGTTCTTCTCCAAATTCTACTAATACTTGGGTGCAAAATTTGGATGTGTATTTTCAGCTGAATCCTATGTTGGAAGAAGATGCATTAAAAATGGCCATTTTGCACTTGGAAGGAGATGAAAATGAATGGTGGTTCCATGGATTGAAAACCTTGGGTCATGATCAGGTTAAAACATATGGAGAATTTGTTGACATGGTATTAGAGAGATTTGAACAAAAAGATCCAGAATTGCCATTCAAAGAACTAACCCATTTGAAGCAAACTGGGACCCCTACTGAATATATGTTGGCCTTTCAAAAAATATCAGTCAAAGTGGCTGATGTCTCTATGGAAAGGTTGGTATTTCTATTCACTGGAGGTTTGGATGAACCCTTAAAAGGTTTGGTCAAAGCTCACAAGCCAACTACATTAAAAGATGCAATGAGCTTGACTAGAGATCTCCAAAATGTGCTTCCTAGAACGCGATTTCCTCCCAAGCCTAGCTACAAATTTGAAAAGAAACCATGGAAAAGGGATGGATATGATAAGAAACCTTGGAAAAGATATTCATTTGAAAAGAATAAAAAAGGACTAAATAATGATGAGCTTCGAAAAAAGAAACTGTGCTTCACATGCTTCCAACCATGGACACCGGGGCACAAATGTACTAAAGGAAAGGCTCAATACATAGAAGTATTTAATGATAATGAGGGGTATGATGGGGGCATGGATGAAGATGGAAAAAATTCATATCAAGAAGAGGCATATGAGACAACAATAGAAGAGGAAAGACAAGAAGAAAATCATCCTTCACCAGACAAAGCAAGAATGGCAGTACTTTCAGCAGTACCCCCGCTACCATACTATCCGATGCAAGGGTGTGGTACAAGGATAAAGAACTTCAGTTTTGGTATATGGAGGAGCCACCCATAACTTCATTGATGCAGAGATGGTGGAGAAAAGAAAGATACCTATTGAACCATTTGATGGCTTTACAATTGTCATTCCCAGTCACAATACAATGCAATGCAAAACATGGGTTCCAAAGTTGCAAGTCATTGTAGGTAACTATACTTTTGTTGATAGTTTTTATGTGGTTGATGTTGCTGATACTAATGTGGTTTTGGGAGTGAAATGGTTGTATTCAATAGGAGAGCATACAGTAATTATCAAATTCCCGAAATGAAATTCCAAGATTCAAAAGGAGTACAAAGAGTTGTGAGAGGGAAACACACTTACCCAAATCAAGTAGTGACTTGCAATAGTACGAGATATATATTGAGACATGGGGACATATAATGGGTTGCTGAATGTCACATTACATCTCCCAAGACAAATATAAATATTTTTTAACACCCAAAGGAGATAGAGAGACTCTTGCAAAAGTATGACAAAGTTTTTAGAGACCTTCCACATGGTAGACCACCAGATAGGGGAATTGAGCAAAACATTATTTTGGAGGAGATTACTTTTCCCATTCAGATAACAGCTTATAGACATCCTAAAAGTTTCAAAGATGAGATTGAAAAATCAATCCAAGAAATCCTAGAGTTGGGACTCATTAGACCAAGCTCTAGCCCTTATGCTTCTTTAGTGGTGCTAGTGAAGAAAAAAATGGAACATTAAGAATGTGTATAGACTTTAGAGCCTTGAACAAAAAGACTATCAAGAATAGGTATCCTATTCCTAGGATTGATGAGCTCATGTATGAGCTAAATGGGGCCAAATACTTCTCAAAAATTGACCTTAGATCAGGTTACCATCAAATCCGGATGAAAGATGAAGATGTGCAAAAGACTGCTTTTCGATGTCATTATGGCCACTTTGAATTTCTTGTCATGCCGTTTGGGTTGACTAATGCTCCATCCACATTTCAAGCATGTATGAATAGGATATTTTGCAAGCAACTAAGAAGGTTTGTTTTGGTTTTCTTTGATGACATTCTTATTTACAGTAAGACATGGGAAGAGCATTTGTAGCAGTTAGAGATTGTGTTGAAAATTTTGCAAGAAGAGTCCTTATTTGCTAAGTTGTCAAAGTGTGAATTTGGGATGAAAGAATTGCTATATCTTGGGCACATTATAGGGAAAGAAGGAGTGAAGGTACATATAGATAAAATCAAGGCTATCTTAGAATGGCCATCACCAAAAAATATACCAAATTGAGAGGCTTTATTGGCCTATGCACCTATTACAGAAAATTTGTGAAGGGATTCTCCAAGATGACTTCTCCACTCACTGATTTGACTAAGAAGGATGCTTTCAAGTGGGTTGAAGAGGCTGAAAAGGCCTTCCAAAAAATGAAATAGGTAATGAGTAGTTGTCCCATACTTGCACTTCCTGATTTTACTAAACCTTTTGTTGTGGAATGTGATGCTTCAGGTGGAGGAATAAGGGTTGTACTAAAGCAAGGCCAACACCCCATAGCATTTGAGAGCAGAAAGTTGCAGCCTCATGAAAAAATTTACTCCATCTATGATAAAGAAATGTTGGCCATTATGCATGCATTGGCCAAAATCAGACAATACTTGGTGGGCACGCAGTTTATGGTGAAAACTGACCACAATAGTCTAAGACACTTTCTCACCAAAAAGATCTAAATGAAAGGAAACAAAAGTGGGTAAACAATATTCAAGCTTATGATTTTGATATTGAATATGTCAAAGGAAAGAATAATATAGTAGCAGATGCTTTGTCAAGAAGACCTTCTTTTTCTCTCATGGACATTGCCAAGGATTGGAAAAATATGCTACTAGTTGAATATGCTAAAGACAAATTTGCTTGTGATGTGTTGGATGGATTCAAAGGGGATGATAACTACAGGGTTTTGAATGGGTTGATATACTATAAGGGCAGAATTTATTTAGTTCAGAACTCAAAGCTCAAGTACCAAATTTTACAAGAAGCTCATGATTCCCCACTAGCGGGCCATTCGGGGATCTTCAAAACTTATAAACAGTTGAGGCAAAGGTTTTTTTGGAAGGGGCTGAAAGAAGATGTTCAGAAATATGTAAGTGAATGTAAAGTATGTCAACAAAACAAATCAGAACTTACATGTCCAGCGGGATTATTACAACCATTACCAATTCCAGAGCAAAATGGGATAGTATCTCCATGGATTTCATCACCGGTTTACCAAAATATTTGGGTAAGGATTGTATATATGTGGTAGTGGATAGGTTGAAAAAAATTTCTCATTTTTTTGGTGTTACATCATCTTTTAGTGCTGCACAATTGGATGATATATTTTTCAAAGATATATTCAGATTGCATGGGCTCCCTAAGAGCATTGTCAGTGATAGAGATAGTAGATTCATGGGTGCTTTTTGGAAAGAACTCTTTAGATTGGTGGGCACCCAGTTGACTCCAAGCAACAACTATCATCCACAAACTGATGGACAAATAGAGAGGGTAAATAAATGGTTGGAAGGATACTTAAGAAATTATGTAGGAGGGCAGCAAAAAGCATGGGTCAAGTGGCTCCAGTTGGGTGAGTTTTGCTACAACACCACCTTCCATATGTCCATAGGAATGTCTCCTTTCAAAGAACTCTATGGTTATGATGCAATCACTTTTGTTGACATTATCTTTTCTGATAGTAGGGCCCCAAGGGCTAAGGATTGGGTGGAAGAGAGTCAAGAGATCTTAAAACTCTTGAAGACAATTTGCAGGTTGCCCAAAACCAGCAAAAGCAATATGCCGATAAACATAGAGAAGAAAGGACATTTCGGGTTGATGATTTAGTATATTTGAGATTCCAGCCCTACAAACAAACTTCTTTGAAAAAGAATGGAGCAGAAAAGCTAAAACCAAGGTACTATGGCCCTTACAGGATAGTTCAGAAAATTAGAGAGGTAGCATATGAATTGGAACTTCCGGAAGGGAGTAAAATCCATAATGCATTTCATGTCTCTTGTCTCAAGAAATATCTTGGTCAAAAAATCATCACTTCAGAAATAATTCCTCCCTTGGATGATGAAGGTCATCTCACACTTGTTCCGGAAAGCATCTCGAAGACACGGGAAAGGAGATTGAGAAGTAGAACTATCAAAGAATATTTGGTGCAATGGAAGGACTTTCCAAGTGAAGATGCTACATGGGAAGAGGAGAATATTTTGTAGCATCCTAATTTGAAATTGCTTGAGGACAAGCAATCTTGGGTGGGGAGGACTGTAGTGTCCCCATTCAAATAATTTCATAGTAAGACATTCCCATCAATCCTACTAGTTTCCTAGGTTGGATGGGCACATGTGGAATGGTAATAAGGAAGCTAATAAATGACGTTTAGACATTAGAAGGGTTCAAGTATTTAATAAATAGAGTGAATAAAGAAATTCAATATAAATCCTAGGTGGCAAATGGATTTGGAGACATATGGAGGATGTGGGACCCACACTAGCTTGATTTTTCATAATACATGATATCTCTCTCTTGAAAATTCAAATTAATGGGAAGATGAACACTCTTGGGTGAGTTGGTAAGTCATAACACATGTCATTGATCATCTTAGGTCGAATTGGGAAGGATTCGTAACCTCCATGGAAGATAAAGAGTCAAATTGGGAGTTTGTGGACACTTGGGCTAGATTCCCTAGCCCCTATGACACCAATGATGGAGCATGTATGACAACGATGACAAATTTCAGACCTGAACTCTGAAATCTGACCAATATGACATGTCATCCCCAAACATAGGCTCAAGGAAGGCACCCATAGGAGTTGGATAAGCCAAAGAGACTCAAAATCGAATTTGGGAGAAGATGGAAGGTTGGAACTAGGAGACAAGTGACAAATGTGGAATATTTCCTAAATAGAAATCTATTGAATCTATTGAATCTATTGAGAGGATTTCGACCCTTAGAAGGATAATTTTGGTTATAAAATGTAGAAATCATGTAGGATAATGGATTTTGATGATTTGAGAAAAATTGCATTTGTGAAGAGAGAGCTAGTGGATGACTAGTTTCTTGCCTTTGCCAATTTCGAGGGTGAAAGATTCCCATCCAAGTTGGTGTTTGAAGAGGCCACTCAGGTCTTTCATGGTGCTTTAATGGATTTTTTATTTTCAGGTAGCAGCTACAGGAGTTTTCATGGTTTGGTTTAGTGCAACACTTTCTCTCCACCGTTTCCAGTTTTGAAGGCATGTTCATGCTCCTTGAGGGAGGGCGTTTTTGGTGAGCTCTTGTGCTTTTTGGGAGAGATTCTCATTATATATTTCTGATTGTAATAGCTTCATATCCTCTATTATTAATATTCAGAAATTCGCAGTTCTAAATACCCACCGGTTGTATGCAAAAATATTGATTAATGAGCAAACAATGTCCATTTCCCCAATGCATTGATGTATGACATTATAATGTTGATTATTTCGAATGGATGGATGATTCTATGATATATTTGTGATAAATATACTGAAATGGATGTCTTATACAAGTTTCATGTACTGTACTTGAGCATTTGAAGCATTTTTACTCAGTTTAGTTGTATTGGGAGGTGAAATAGTGTCATTTCCCCAAGGGTCGAATTGGGGATTTTTGCAGTTGAATGGGAGAGGGTGAGAACATTTGTAATAATCCATTAATGGTGCATATGAGACCTTAATAACATAATTAACACATTACATACCTCTTTTCAGAAATTTGAGGGAGTTTAGAGGCATTTGGGAGACCCTTTTCAATTTTACCTCGGGGGGATTTGATGCACAAATTACTAGTCAAAATTGCATATATTGGTCAGAATATAAATCAATTTTTAAGAAGTCTTTGGAGGACCATAAAACATCCATGAACCTAATATTCAAGTCTAAATATCATTCATACAATCATACAAAATATTTGGGAGCATTTGGGTTGATTTGGGGGTCAAAACAGTAAAACTAGCCAAAGGTCGAAATTGGTAAAAAAGTGGAAAATTGGGCATTTTAATAAATTTTGAAAAAGGGTCATTACAGACCCAGTAAGAATGTTGATTAGTCCTCTGTCCCTTCCACTTCACAAGTTTATTTTTCCGAAGGGAATAGGAAGAGTACAGTGAGAACCATCCCCATCAACATTTCCACTGAACCTGGGGTCACAAAACATATCTTTATTGGAGCGGACTGGTATCTTAATGAGATCATTCCATACACCAATATTTTTAATGATTTCCGTGACATATTTTTCCGGCCTCATCATGAGATCCCAGGCATTGACCCTACTTGAAGAAGTTCTATTGTGCTTTTTCATGTATTTTTAGCTGTACATTTTTGTAAAGTTAATTTTGTTTACAGTTTTTGTACTCTTATGCATCTTTTACTTTTGGTGTTTCATATGTCAACTAAAAACTTCATAGGGTTTGCTGATGGCGCTATCCACCACACCCGTCAGTTAGCTTGAGCTTCTTGGGTTATTTACTCACCAACCGACCAACTGGTGTCTTCGAGAGTGGCTTGTCTAGGTCCCACAATGAACAAAGTGGCTGAATACAGTGAAGTCATAAAGCTACTCTGAGATGCTCCGTTTAATGGAATTTCACGTTTGGAGGTACGGCTCGACTTATAGTTAGTTTTTTTTTAGTTACTGGGTGTTTATCAGGTTAGAGATCCTACTTGGCTACGTCAGTTCATGTGAGTTAGGTTACTTGAGAGACAGTTTTATTATATCACATATCAACATATTCCAAGGAACTGGAATACATTAGCTGATTCATTTGAAAACTATGTTTTAGATTGGCATTTGCATCACTCACACACATAGTAATTCATGCATAAAACACAAATAACACACATGTACATAACCGATATTGTATATATATCCGATACTGTATCAAAAAATAATATGAGTTTGGATCACAAGTCTGTCACGGAGTCATGTCATAAGATACAAAATTGGGCTCGATGGCCTAAAAAATGTACATAAAATATCCTTCTCCTATGGAGAAGGTGGGGCCTCATCTGCCTCTCCTATCTCCCGGTATCATATGACCAACCTAGCCACTTTCCGCAGCAACCTAATCCAGGCTGAGGGCACACCTACTACATCCTCCTGCATATCAACTGGCATCTGATCAATACAATATGTGGGAATATCATGGTTCAACCGACCCATCTTCCTCTCTATGGCCCCCATATTGGAATCAGCTGCACCCACCTCTACTGGTCGCACGAAAGTATATGGGTGTCCCTCAGGGCGCACTGGTCCAACATCTGCATTTGACACTTTGTTTCAATATTTCTAACTCATCATCAGAATTTTATATGCATAAATTTGAAAAAATTAAATAATTTTTCAAAAACATAAACATACCTATATCTCCCCAGGCTTCTCCCGGAAAAAGTATCAACTCTGGATCATGACGGAAATTTTTTATATTTTGAGCATTAATTCAACATACTCTAGGATCTTTACTGAGAGAATAACATGTACAACATATCAAGTATAACAATGCATATCAATCACACCAAGCAATCACATGAGACAATAGACACACAGAGTTTCACTGGGGAAAACCATAAAGGTGACAAACCCCACAACTTCCTCAAAGATAGAAAGAGAAATGATACAACCCAAGTACATAGAGATAGTCCTCCTAGCAGCTGAACCTCCTCCTCCACTAGTGCGCACGCCACTTTCCGAGTAGTGTAGAAGTGAATAATGAGATGATCAAATAGAGTGCCTCCCGCACTCTATTTATACTTGACTTGACTTGCCTAATAACCTTTACTAGGTCGGCCTCAACTTAACCACATAACATAATGCTGACAGGGCCGACCCCCAATAGGGTGGTCTAATAACGCTTTAACCCACATGAATTATATAGGGTCGACCCCATCAAGGTGGTCTAATAACCCATCAAGTATAAGTTACAACACTTACAATATAAATGATGACACTTCTGTATAGAGGAATAATAACATCTCTATAGGAATACAATATACATATGTGAAATACATTCCAAAGTTACAAATACATCAACAAAATCTAGGCCAGCATACGAAAATTGATTAAGAGCTAGCACCTGTTGTTCCCACCAACCCGAGAAGTCATCCTCTTGGTAACATAGGTTGCTCTCGCCACCACCCTGGCTGAGGAAGATCTCACCCCAATGGGCCAACATTGGATTGTGAGGATTGACAGGGGAAAATGCCATGCCCAAATTGATAGCAGGTACCCTCTCAAAGAAGAAGGTGAAAAGTATGTTTCCATATCCAAAGTTCTTCATCCTCCCGGTCTTACACCCTGAGAGTTGAAGTTTCGTGTTCTCCAAAAGACTTAAACACCAGTCATAAACATGCCCTTTCAAGCATTCAACACCTATGTGCATGTAGTTCCTAGAGGCGAGATGTTGTGAGGCACTTCCCCCCATTCGGTTGAGAACACTCAGAATAACTCGAAGAGGGAAGCTTACAACAGTAGAGATGAGAACTTGACTACCACATTTCTTACTTCCTGGTACACAATATGCATTGATATATTCTTGCACTGTCAATGCACCCACTTTGCTAGAAGATCCTTTTAGATTCACTGACTCTCCCCTACGAGAGAGACCCGTGATAAATTAATTGTCATCTATGGTGAGCTCTAGTATCTCACCTGGATATCAAACACCATGGCATCTGCGTCCCAGTATCGGACAAGTCTTTCTAGCAAGCGGATTTGGGTTCGCATGTTGACTGTTCTGTAGAACTTCAGTAATCCACACCTTCTGAGTGTATGAAGAGTCATTGGATATTGCAATGCTTCTCAATCCATATCTTCATGCTCTCTTTCTCTCCATACCAACACCATCCTACCAAAAAAAGTCATTTTTTAGCCTTTTTTCAACTTTTTGGCCACTTTCAGGGGTGTACGTTGCTCTTTACACCAGATAGGCACATTTAGAACGCTGATGTTCTTCATGCAGAGTAGAGTACACGCATGGAACATTGTGAGCAGTGCCAAAACAGGGTTTTTTACCATAAAAAGTGACAAAAAAGACATAAAAATGCAAGTTTGGGAGGAATGAACTTACTTGGTGGAAGCGGAAGGTTGATTGGTACTCCAGTTTGATAGTAATGAGTGGAAGAAGATCAAGGGTTTGCTCCAATTCTTGCTCTCAAATTCTCAATTGTGATATTTGATTTTATAATTTGAAACTAGTTATATAAAAGTGAGTTTAATGTTTACCCACTTTTTGCAAAAGTCTATAGTTTTCAAATTTTTCTTAAAGGGTCCTATTTAATCACTAATACTGGCAGGTTTTGGTGAAGTAATTCTTCCCTAGATATTTCAAATTTTCACTAGATTCTCAGAGCATTGAACCAGTATGACATAGTCTCTTTATTGATGGACCAATATAAACGTTGTATTGATCATTTATTATGTCATTGAGAAATTTTGTCGCCACTTACTAACTGGATTGTTGAGATCCTATTCTTTGGCAGGTCATGAACATATGATCCTAGTAGCTCTCTTTTAAGTCGTTTTAAGCTCTTGTTTTGACTATGAAAAACTAAACAATATCGTTGAGCAAACTTGGCCTCTTCAAGCTCGTTAAAGGAATTGAAGGTCCATCTACTAAGGTATAAGTTTAGCCCTTTTTCGGACCTTTGCGGATTACTTATGAAAAAGGAATACTCAAGTCATGCGTGGCTAGAAGAGTTCTCCTCTCATTGTTTTATACTTTTTCGGGGGAGGGGACTAACTGTTCGAAAAAGGCCTTTTGGAGCCTCTCTTTAGGGTTTTCAGGTTCTCTAAACATGAAAACACCAAGCGAGCATTCACCTACTCGGGCTCGATGTGAAATCCACGAGAAGGTAAATAGAGGATTTTTTAAGTTTTTCAAACTCTATAAACAGGAAAACACCGGCAAGCATTAACCTATTTGGGATCGATATTAAAATCCATGAGTAGGTGTATGGAGTTATTGTTTAAGTTTTTCAGACTTCTTAAAATTGAAAACACTAGTGAGCAAGAATAGATCTCGGCTCGATATTAAACTCTAGAGATCAGTACTATAGAGTATTCTTCTATCTCTTCTTTGAACTCTGTAAACAATGAATAAAGTCCCGCGTCTTCCTCCCATGGACTCATTAAACTCTTTACATGGTTGGACCTACTGAGTTTTCTATTTTTCTTGGACTCATTAAATAAACAAGAAGAACATTCTTTTACCAAAAAGAATAAGGGATAAGAAGGGTGTATCGCATCTCTTTCAACTTCAAAGGCAGATAAGTCAGTTATATCCTTGAACACAACACCTACTTGAGTCTTTCATGTCAATTGGGTTTTAGTTTTTGGCCTTAGGGTGAACCTGATCTCCGAGTTGTCAACTCCCCCAGTTGTTTATTCTTCCAATCATATGGAGGGTCTGTTATGTCTCCTACATCGCAGACTTATATCATTTTCCCTGTTATGTTGAAACTGCCTAAGTCACTTTGTGTCGTGCTCACTGTTCAAGGATACAGCCTGTGTCGTCCATTCTACAGTTTACCTTGACTTCATGTGTCGGCCGTCCTGGTGTCAATTTGTTTCATCTTGTTACTTGTCCTAATCCACATCAACTCATATGTGTGAGTGTTCCTCGTGTTGGATTATGGAGGATGAATTAAGGCCTCCCTTCTAGCGGACTTCTTCCCATCAACCTCAGCTCATTATGCTCTGGGAACGAAGTTTAGAGTTTTAGTTAGTACCTTGGGGATTGCAATCATCAGTGGCAGTTTCTCTCACCGTTGAATAAATGGGAATACATCAATGTCTCTTATTCGATAGGTTCCTCAAGTGTTCGACTTCACATCCTCTTATTCACACTTGGTGGATCGTACTAGGTACCTTGGACCCCATTATGATTATCGATGGAAGTCCTCGCATTTATTAACGGTATACATCAATGACCGGTAATCAAACAATACCCACCATGTTCAACTTCAGCTCATTTATTCGCATGGTTAGGGTTTGTACCTTGGGTTGTTTTGGATGAAGACCTTGGGGCTATGATAGCATCACCATATTTATGTTATCCCCCAAGCTGCGCAAGACTGAGCCTTACTCATTTTGGCTCTTCATGAGACATAGATCCAGCTAGTTGTTATGGCTATGATCTCTCTTTTGACATGGATCCACGTTTGTATTTCAATGGCCATGCTCTATATATACATCTCTTAGTTATGTATCGAAGATTATGTTACACATCTATATGATGTCATTATTGTAATTGCTTGTTGACGTTGATTGTTGTTTCAGGTGTTTCTTGTGACTTGGTTCCACGGTTTCTTGCTCCTCCTTTGACCTGGACTTATAATGTATTTCGGCCATTATTTCCCTCTTACCTCACACATTAGGGGTCATCTGTTATAGGTCAAATCTATACTTCTCCATCCCGTGATCACCTTTCCTTGTAGATCACACAAAAGGACACAAAGTATTGAAGAGCTAGATTGCCTTAGATGACTTGTTGCCAGAAGTACACTCCTCACCTGAAAAGATTGCAGTTTATCTTGCTTTTTCCACATGTACGCCCCTCTCTGCACACAAGACCAGCATACTGTACCCTACTCTCCTCAAGGGAAACCAGCGTACACCTCCCAAAAAGTTGTAAATGCATGTTGTAAAGCATAAAAATTGCTCCCTGAATGCTTCTCTTGTTGTATGAAACCCGCGTACATCTTAAGATGAAATCAAAAATATATTAATTTGACGAATTGGGATTAGTTGAAGTTGGTTCTGCAACTTTCCCAACCTCCCAATCCAACCACCTCTCGATCTAAACTGCCTACCGTGTCCCATAAATACAAGGAGGATCCATGAGAGGGGTTACTCAATATACTTAGAAAACATAAGAAATAATTTTGAGAGAAGGCTTGAAGTATTGTTACACTGGAGGAAAGTTCCAAGTCAGAGTGAAGAGTAGGAGCCCAAGATCTGGTTGTAGAAACATCTCTACACGTCAGGTATATTGTACTGATTTCATGTTTCTTTGACAATAAAAGGTTGAAACACCCATGGGGGGTTCACTAGAAAGGAAATATCATATCACGTCCATTCATATTGGGGGTTTGAATACTCTTAAAAACCTAAAAAATATATTTCTCCATATTAGGGGTCAAGGGGGGTTTTTAATTTGACATAGAAATATAAATATTGGGGGTTATTTTATTTGGGTGGGCGGAGGAATAACCTCCAAATCATGGGATGGATTCATATCTATAACTCATGGGCTCAATTCAGACCCACCTAAAACTTAAAGACCCTCCATTTTTATTTGATATTGCTTACGATCCTAAGTTTTGCATAAATATGAAAATAATGTACCAATGATAATATCGATGGAAGTCTCTTTGGATTACTGGCCTTGAGAAATACTCATTTAATAGCTTACTTAGGCTTGGTTTGAATTGATGTTATATTTGTTTCCATCTTTAAGTTAAGAGATGTAGCTAATTGGGATTTATGGAGTTGAACAATTGTACTGTATTTTTTGTAGGCATTTGAGTAAAAGATCTAACTCTTCATATTTGAGGTTGGGTTTTAGGTGGGTATTGAGATTCAATCAAACCTTGCTCCATGAAAACCAAGAAAAGTGAGATCAATCTTTCTTGGCTCACTAGAACAAAAAAAAGTTAGATCAATCTTTCTTGACTAATTATTTCTTTCAACTTTTTGTATTTTTCTTTAACATTTTCACATTGCTAGTTAGGAATAGTTGTTAGATTGAGTTATATTTAGTAAAATTAGGGATATTCTTTAATATCATGTGAACGATCGTGCTATGTAATAATTTTACTGAGTGAACCCCCCGTGGAAACACCCTTCCCATCCCAAATAAGATATCTATTGGATTGTATGTCTATTTGGCTTAATTATTGATTATAGTTGATGTTAAATTGCTTTCATGTTATCGAGGTATATTGTACTAATTTGATGTTATATGGTCAAGATACGCTGAGGAAGGTATCTTTTGTATTGCAGGTTCATCAAGTAGAAGATCAAGTGGGAGATCAAGTGAAATACCAAGCGAAAGCTAGGATCAAACTTCAAAAAGAAGTATGTCTTTCAATCCCAATCTATTTATTTTGCAGTAACTAATTGCAATATAATCAATGTGTTTACCTGTCAACCTCGCCCAGTTGGTAGTGTCCATCTCCTCACTATAGGGTAGAAATACCGAATAACAGACTGGCGACTCTGCTAGGGAGTAACTGCTTAGTTGTTCTTCTCTAGGAGACTTCTTTTTGGTTTTCTTCCAGCGCTTTTTTTTTTTCTTTCAGTTTTTGATTGTCTGAGAGGCCCTGTAGGTCTATGTTATCTTTTCTCTCTGCTTGATTCAACTCGGTTTTTGGTTTGCAAAGACTATTTGTGCCCTTTTGAGGCATGTACGCTGGTCTCCCCTACATAAAGTAGCGTTTTTTGGATGATGTACGCCCCTCCATGCACTGCACAGTAGCGTACACCTCCTGATGTACGCTGGTTTATACACTGCACAGTGGTGTATGTTCCTATAGTGGCCTGTTTTGCTATTAGGGTTTGTTTTCCAAGTTTGGTTGTTGTTTCAGCCTATTGCTTTGCTGTCTTTACTGACCCCTCAGACCTCATATGTCTTTGTTGAGTCTTGTAAGCCTCTCCAATCTCTTTTAATCTGTTTTGCTTTCTTAAGCCTTTGTTTCAGTGTCTTTTCCACTTACAAGCCCTTTTTTGAAGTTGGTGCGCTATTCTTTTTGGACATAGCTGCATCTCTTAACCCTAGTTGTTGTTGCAGTCATACAGACCTGCATTTGATTGTTTGTTGTCTGTTACAATGTTTAGCATGCTTTCACTTGGTCTCATCCTTTCCATTAGGGTTTGACTGTCAAGTTTGAGTCCTTAGGGTTGCTTCCAAAAGGTTGCTTGGTTCAGATACTTGTTGATTGTTTTATTAGTTCATGTCAAGTGAGTCAAAGCCTCTTAGTCTTCTTGCTGTTGAGTCCCTGTGTTGTTTAAGTCATTCTTGGTTTCCTTGCTTACTTTTTGCTTGGCTTAGGTTTTTCTTAGGGTTTTGATGCTTAGGAGCAACCTGTTTAGGTCTGCCTTTTCGTCACAAGTGTCTCTTTTCCCTGTTTCTTTTTCACTTCATTTCCAAGCCTCAAGTTTTTCTTTTGCAAAAACTTGGTAAGTCAAGTCTTCATCGAGTCTCTTTAGTCGTTTGCTTTGAACCATTTTAGATGTTTGTATTGCACACATTTTACAGTTAGATATTGCTTGGTTTTGTACAAAGTTCTCTTTCTTTTATATTTATCAGAAAAAAGCAAAAAATTGTTTCAATAGCTCAGTAGTAAGATCTTGCTTTATTTCGAAGTAGCTTAGTTTGCTTTGAAATATTCAAAAAAGAAAAATACAAAATATTTGGTTTTAGGATTGCTTAGGTTTCAAGTTTTTGAAATAATTGTAAATGAAAAGAGAAATTTTTTTGAATTGGGAAGCGTTATTTTTTCAAGTACTTTACTTTCATAACAACCATTCCACACACCGCACTACAACCCTTGAATAACAAGTAGCCCTTAAAAGAAATTATCAATAAAATTTATTAGCAACATTTTATTTTTAGGAATACACGACATCAACTAGCTTAGGCTAGAGTTTTGAGGTTAAATCACCTTAAACTGCTCGAAACTGGCTTCATTACTCAACAATCGTAGTACGAATTTCATTTAGGTAAATCCATCTATATCAAATAGTCCCAAGAAACTCTACTTAAACCAGAGCTAAGCACGAGGCCGTGGGAGACTAGAATTGTTGAGGATATCCCCTCACTTTCATTTTGATCATAAACCAGAGTTGATTCCCATACGAGGGTCCTTTTGGACTTCGAGCTTTGCTACCCTACCCATGCATTTCGAATAGGCTGACGAATGTCCCCCCAGGTTATTTCATATTGATGGTCACCTTAGTATCAGACCTTTAGGATTCTACACAGGTAGAGTGGGCGGTTATTCCCACTTCACCTTGGATAGGCATGGAAGGTAACCCTCTGGCAGTAATATCAGGAAAGCGGTTTGGTGATTCAAGTGCTTGCACCCAGTGGACCTCCGGTGGATGCTATGAAACTGACCATCGATACTTTGTTAGTCTGTTCTGGGCCTTGATCATCCCAGACTTGCTTCCGAGAGTATTTTGCTATCCGTTTGATTGGTTTGATTACTTGCGAAATTTTTTAGTGGTTTGATGTTTGCTCCTTAGTTGTAGTGGCCACTAGGATTTCACTTAGTTTTATTTTATTATAGTTGTGGAGGACCAAGATCTTCATCGATCTCGAAGGTTGAAAAACCTTTCCCCACTTATAGTGGATCCTCCACCGCCACCGCAACGTAGGAGAACTGATTCCCGTGGTTCTTTTAAACTTACGGGAGACACAGATGTTCCTGGAGAACCACAACCTAGAACACCGGATCGAAAATTCTTGGACATTGTCGAGGTTGAGAACCTAACTGCTACAGAGTTTAGTAATCCTTTCAAACCTCCGCTTACAAGACCCCATGATCCACTTCTTGTACCTATTGGTTTCCAGCAGCCTGAGTTTAGTGCTTATCTTTTTACACCAGGTTATACCATGGTTAACCCAAGAGACGAGCAGGGAGTTCCACAAAATCCCCTAACTTCTATGGATGCAAGGATTCTCAATCCTTCTTTCTCAAACACTGCACAATCGAGTTCGTCGGAGAATGTTTCATCCTAGACCCCATCCTTTAGTTTCAATTTTGGCACTTTAGGAATGCCGTGCTCATTAGCCTCGACATCTGCCTTGGCCTCCACACCCACTTTTTGACCCAACAGCATACCTTTATCGACGGTACCTGCAGTGATTTTTACTCAGTCTTCTTCCACACAATCGTTGCAAGGGGTAACTCAGAACATTGCTTCTTCATCCGTGGTTAGATCCATCCCTTCTGCTTCCATGCCCACCATGGGTACGATGATGGCACCATCCAATAATATCACGCCGGGTTTCAACTCCTATCAAGGTTATAACGTTAATCCATCGAACATACCTGTAGGGAGTGTCCCTTTCTCTCTGTTTGCAGGAGGAGGGGGTAATATCATTAACCCATAGTTCGGTGGGGTTAACCCCCAGACACAATGGATTGCTGCCCAAGGATTGAATCCTCTTACCTTCGGATGGAAAAATTTCAATCCTTTCATTTCACAACCGGTGGCTGGGGGAAACCCCAACCAACAGTGCATGAACTAGGCCATGGGTGGTCCCCAATACCAGGTTCCTATTTACGAGATGCCATCAGATCAACCACGCTTACCGTTTCTGGAAACTTTAAACTTGCCATACCTTTCAAATCTTACGAATGAACCCATGCACCATGATGCTGCATGGCCACCCGTTCCCACCAAACTGCCCTCAGACATACTGAAGGTAAGGCTGGTGAGGATCCTGGCGACCATGTAACAACCTTTCATCTCTGGTGTTCCTCCAACTCACTGAACGATGATTCCATAAGGTGGCAGCTCTTCCAAATAACCTTGATGAGTGTTGCGGCCAAGTGGTATATTGAACTACCTGCGGCCGCCTTTAGCACTTTTTGGGATCTCGCCATGTGTTCTTGAACCACTTTCAGCTTCCTGTCCGGTATGAAGCTGGCACAGACCTTTGGTCGACATTTTGGCAAAACAAGGCCACTCATCTTTCTGATCATATTCAGGAGTGGTGGAGTTGAAAGAGGCTCCTCAAGGCTAACATCCCCCCAATATTCTTGTTAGAATGGTACCTTAAGTCTCTTCTTCCTTATTTTTCTAAGTTGCCACTTCAGGGGTGTATTCCGAGGAGGAGGCCATTTTGAAAACTCAGCAACTCGACTTAGTCTATGCTTAGTCTGGGTTGTTGTATGAGATTATTCCTAATGCACCGAGGTCTAATATAGACCTAGGTAAGCCTAAACCTGGACCACATGCCGATGGCATAGTGGGTTCGGTCGATTTTACAGCGTTTGACACCTTAACACAGCAGGTTCATGCCTTGTCAGTCAAACAAACTGCTACAGAAGCAAATTCTATTGCATCCTCCCCTTCTACAACTGAATATGTACAGCAGGTGCAGACAAACCAAAAGGGGTCTCGGTAGCCCAAAAGAAAGGGAAAGAAAGGGGAGGGAAACCAGCAAAAGCCCACCAATAAGCAAAATTCTGAGGAGGGAAAAAAAGAGAAAAGGAAGCCTAAGGTCCCTTGCAAACTGTGCCAAGGGGACCATCTTACCCACCAGTGCCCTCTAATGGTTGAAGCCCAGAAGCTGATCCGTGAGAAGAAACCAGCTGTCTTGAAAGATCCTTTTCCTCATGGACAGAGTTCAGCTCCTCGAAACACTAGTGCTGGGG
This sequence comes from Larix kaempferi, assembly GCA_027924585.1. Classification (NCBI taxonomy): domain Eukaryota; kingdom Viridiplantae; phylum Streptophyta; class Pinopsida; order Pinales; family Pinaceae; genus Larix; species Larix kaempferi. The sequence goes on from BSBM01000476.1 coordinate 17,703,772, forward strand.
GAACCCCAGCTGATCAGTCTTTTATTAACATGGTTAATTCAAACGCTCTGTTGCACACTCGAGCCAGGAATTATACCCAAAACCCACAGTAAAAGGACATTCCTGAATCTTCCACTCATCTTCACATACCTATGGAGACGTTTCCTAAGATACCGAAAGGTGTATACAAATGGGTTGTGCACAACCCTAATGTGCGGGATTCTCCCAAGTATAATGTTGTGGAGGACTTAGCCCAAACCCCCTATTCCATGTCCACCCTGGAGGTACTGCAAATTTTCCCATTGCAACGCAGTGCTCTTATAGCAGTGATTGGGAGTGTTGATTCGTCCAACATGCTTGCACGCTTTAATATGAAAGATATCAAGTACCGGTTTCCGTATCATGTCACCCTCCAAATCGAAGTCATCCATAGTCCTAAAACCATCGGACGAGCTGTAGTGGATGAGGGAGCATCTACGTGCGTAATGTCTATTTCTTATTGGGGATCCTTGGGTGAGCCTAAGTTAGCTCCCTCGAACACGATACTCATTGCCTTCGATGGAAGATCCTTCCATCCACATGGAGTCTTACCATCCTTCGATGTCGAACTCGCAGGAAAGCTAGTATCAGTAGAGGTCAAAGTTCTGGATGCCCCACTCGATTACAATTTATTGTTGGATAGGAGATGGACATATGCCATTCAGGTAGTGCCATCAGCTGTCTTTCGGGTTATAATGTTCCCACACGAAGGAAAGTTCGTCACAATTGATCAACTTTCCTTTACCCGGCAGAACAACCAGGCTTCATCGGACTCATCCATTCAGTTGATTGATTAATCTGGCCCAGTCACTGAGAGTTTAGGAGCAGGGATCTATGGGTCCTTAATAGGCATGTTTGACCTACCTGCTCCTACCTTGTTCGTTGGTTCTGAAGAATGTTCATCTTCTGAGACATCCACCATTTTTTCAATGACAGATGCACGGAGTCTCCCCATTGAATCAGAACCAGTTGTGCCTCTACCTGTTGCAGAGATAACCCACTTGGATTCACAACAACCTGCAACAGAACATATCATGACTCCATTGGTCTCTGCTGAGTTAGATGTGGAGCCTTCTCCTGCACGGTCAATGGATTCTACCCTCTCTCCTGATAGTTTAGACATGGTTTTTCCTTCTGACGAAACATTTTTGGAAGCTATGATAGGCTTGGATTGCTCTCAAGAAGTTATGCACCCTAGGTCCTATTTACTTCATGTTCTAAACTCGATTGAGAGAGGAGAGTTCTCTCCGAGACCCAGTGAGAATTTCGATTGGTCCTCTGTCCCTTCCACTTCACAAGCTGTTTTTGCCGAAGGGAATAGGACAAGTACAGTGAGAACCATCCCCATTAACATTTCCACTAAACTTGGGGTCACAGAACATATCTTTATTGGAGCGGACTGTTATCTTGATGAGATCATTCCATACACCAATCTTTTTAATGATTTCCGTGACATATTTGCCCGGCCTCATCATGAGATCCCAGGCATTGACCCTACTTGAAGAAGTGTTATTGTGCTTTTTCATGTATTTTTAGCTGTACAGTTTTGCAAAGTTAATTTTTTTTATAGTTGTTGCAATCTTATGCATCTTTTACTTTTGGTGTTTCAAATGTCAACTGAACACTTCATAGGGTTTGTTGATGGTGCTAGCCACCACAACCATCAGTTAGCCTCAACTACTTGGGTTATTTACTTGCCAACCAGCCAACTGGTGTCTTCGGGTTCGGCTTGTCTAGGTCCCACAACGAACAATGTGGTTGAATACAATGTAGTCATAGAGCTACTCCGAGATGCTCTGTTTAATGGAATTTCACGTTTGGAGGCCCACGGTTCGACTCACAGTTAGTTGTTTTTCAGTTACTGGGTGTTTATCATGTTAGAGATCCTACTTTGCTACGTCAGTTCATGCGAGTTAGGTTACTGGAGAGATAGTTTGATTATATCACATATCAACATATTCCAAGGAACTTGAATGCATTAGCTGATTCATTTGCAAACTATGTTTTAGATTGGCATTTGCATCACTCACACATATAGTAATTCATGCATAAAACACAAATAACACACATGTAGATAACCGACACTATATATATCCGATACTATTTAAAAAAATAATATGAGTTTGGATCATAAGTCTATCACAGAGTCATGTCATAAGATATAAAATTGGGCTCAATGACCTAAAAAATATACATAAAATATCCTTATCCTATGGATAAGGTGGGGCCTCATCTTCCTCTGCTGCCTCCCAGTAGCATATGACCAGCCTAGCCACTTTCCACAGCAACCTAATCCAAGCTGGGGGCACGCCTACTACATCCTCCTACATATCAACTGGCATCCGCTCAATACGGTATGTAGGAATATCATAGGTCAATCGACCCATCTTCCTCTCTATGGCCTCCAGAGTGGCATCAACTGCACCCACCTCTACTGGTCGCACGAAAGTATATGGGTGTCCCTTAGGGCGCAATGGTCCAACATCTACATTTGACACTTTGTTTCAGTATTTCAAACTCATCATAAAAATTATATATGCATAAATTTGAAAAAATTAAATAAATTTTCAAAAAACATAAACATACCTATATCTCCCCTGGTTGCTCTTGGAGGAAGTATCAACTCTATGTTAGGATATTTAGACACTTAGGAGTTAGTTAAGATAAACTTGTGTAATAGATCCATTAGGTAAAGTGTGTTTTCTTAGTATGCATTTGTAAATACTTAATTTGACGGTCACGATATGTTCCTGACATAAAGTGATCCGATGACTCAACTTCTCTTAGATCATACCTACCCTTGATCCATGGCTTAACACCCGATTGGTCCATGATCTCTATTTAAAGAGCATGGAGGGTCATTGAAAAGTTGATCGATTATGAGAAGCTCATTTATAACTTTCTTTCTTTGCATAATAAATTGTCCCGTAGAAGCTATTTGGCCGGGGCCGTGGAGTGTTTCCCTCACGAGGGTTTAAACCACATCAAAACATCGATGTATCGATCTGTGATCTATTTGTGTGAAGTGGTTTCTCTAGGTGTTCAGTATTTTGGGAGTACGCTGTGTACCCGAACATGGTATCAGAGCTTTTATGAAGAGCTGCTTCCAGTTATGATCTAGATCTTGAACTATTGTTGCCGAAACTTGAAAGGGTTTCTGGTTCTGGTATTTTTGTGCATTTCTAGGCTGTGGGAGGTGTTCCATTGCGTCCTGAGTGCCGTTTCCATCGGAAAATAGTTTTCCTTTGATCGAAAACGGTTCTCAGTTGCTTCAGAAACACGTATGTCATCAAATCTGAAGGTATAATGTTACAATGACGCATTTTTTTATTTTCTGGTTTAAAAGAAAAAAAATATCTCATATTTTATCAGTTTTTACTATTATATTTTTTTTTAGTTTTGGATTGTTGCTTTCCCTGTCTGCGTATGTTCTTTGCCGTGCACCTTGTGCGATCTCGGTGAATCAGAAAGAGAAAAAGGAAAGGGTTTTTCTCGGCTGCGTATGCTCTTTTCCATGCACCTTGTGTGATCTCGGCAAATCAGAAACATAGAGAAAACGTAGACTTTCCGGGCAAGCTAATGAAATCTAATCCCACAAGTGTGGATTTTTTTTTTTCTTTTTGGTTTATTTTGTGATTTGTAGGAAAAAAAGACAAGCACAGAAACCGAGCAAGAGGAGTTAAAAAAAAAAAATCCCCCTTCCTCATTCCCATATTTTACATACCTTTTAATCTAGCTCACTTGGTTCAAAGTTGTTTTACTCCTTAATAGGTCTCGAGTTCAAGTCTCAGGAAGTTACTTTTAAAAGAAAAAGTGCATGCAATTTCTATTTTCAAGTTACTTTATTGTAAAAGTGCATCTCACTTAAATAATAAAAAATAAATAAAAAGTGAGTCACTTAAGTTCTTTTTTATTGTTGCACTATTTAAAAGTAACATCATTATAAAAGTGAAATCACTTATTTTATAAAAGTGATTCACTTAAAGCAACTTTCTTGTAAAGTGATTGTCAAAGGTTCATCTTGAGAAGAGGGGGGTCATTTTTTTTTAGCTAGTCATTCTCTATGTGCCACATCACTATTGGGGACATCTTCAACATTTTCTTTGTTCAAGCATAACTTCATCATCCGAAGTCAGTTTTCAATGCCGTTATTTTTAAACCTCCTATTTTTTCGAGCTCTTCACATCCAGACTATTGGTTTATGCTTTTACAGCCATTAATTTATAAATATGGCCGCCCCTTTTGATATTCTACTTACCAGTTCCAACTATTTCTCATGGAAATATCGTATGGAGGATGTTCTACGAAGTAGGGGACTTTTCAGAATTACCTCAAGGAAAGAAACAAAACCCACTAATGATGAAAGGAAAATCAAATGGGCAAATAGATGTGACGAAGCTCGTGGATTGAATGGGATGTCAATCTCTACTGATTTGCGATTCCACATATCTGGAATTGATGAACCTGATCCTGCTTGGGACAAGTTGGAATCTGTGTTTGGTAAACACAATGAAATTCAAGGTCATCAACTCGAAAATGAGTTGATTTCTGTAAATCCAAGTGATTTTTTATGCATTCAAGATTATTTATCTAAGTAAAAAACTCTTAAACTCTTATGTGCAAAATGTAAGATTAAGAGGGAAGACAAACAATGCATTTATCATATTCTTTCAAAACTTGGACCTGCATATTCTGTTTTTGTATCTACATTTTACTCCATGAAAGAATCCTTGAATGAAACTATCTATCAAGAGCCTAGTCTTGAATCTTTTTTTGATTCCTTGATTAGAGATCAAGATAAGCTCATCCATCTTGGAATAATTAACAATGCAGATACATCTGGGAAAGCCTTATTGTCCCAACAGAAAGAAAACTCCAAGCCTCCTAAGAAACAAAATTTTCGCAATAATAAGTCAAACAAGGGTCTCAAACCCTCTCAGTCAACTCATTCTTTAAAAAATGAGAAAGGATCCAAGCCGAAAGGGAAGAAGACTAAGCGTCATTGAAACTATTGCGGGAAAGATAATCATGATGCATCTAAGTGTTTCAAGAAAATGGCATCCTTAGAAGCAGCAATGAAGAAGCACCACATCAGCCTAGATTCGCCTTCAGAATCTACCTCTCATGGACATGCACTTTGTGCTTCTGGTTATTCTTATAATGCATCTTCTTCTTCTACTTCAAATGAATGGCTCATTGATTCTGGAGCATCTTATCATATGGCTAAGGATCAAGCCATATTTTCTACTATGCATGACTGTAAAACCAAACAAATATTTGTTGGTGATGATAGATCTCTAAGTGTTGTAGGAGATAGAACAGTTCCAGTAGATAATGGTCATTTCAGTGATGTACTATGTGTTCCAAGAATTTCCTGCAATTTGTTATCAATCTATCAAATCACTCATTCTGGTGAAGGTAAAACTGTGACGTTTACACCTCACCAAGTTGTAATCAAGGATTTTAAAGATCCTCAATAGGTCCTAGCTATCGGAATTGTTGATGATATTACCAGGTTGTACAATTTTAACAACTTTGGGTCATCACCTTTTCCTTCAGTTTTTGTTGCTCATAGTGATAACTTAATCAAACTTTGGCATGAGCGATTTGGTCACTTAAATTATTGCTCATTGCAACAACCGTGTAAAGACAATATGGTAACAGGTCTTCCGATGGTATCTTGCAGGGATGGTGTTTGTTCCAGTTGTGTACTCGAAAAACATCATCAGGACAATTTTGACAAATGTGCCTCTTGGCACGCCTCAGTTCCCTTGGAGCTTGTGCATAGTGACTTGTGTGGTCCTCTTCCATCTGCTTCCTTTTCTAGTTTCAAATATTTTTTAACTTTCATTGATGACTACACCAGACGCACTTGGGTTTATTTCCTAAAACTTAAGAGCGAAGTATTTAACATGTTCTTGGCCTACAAGGCCCTTGTTGAAAAACAATCTAGTCATCAAATTATTAAGTTAAGATCTGACAATGGAGGAAAATATGTTAACAAAATGTTCATTCCTTTCTACACTGAACAAAGAACCCAACAACAACACACTGTTTCATATACACCACAACAAAATGGTGTAGCTAAACGGAAGAACCACACTTTAAAAGAAATGGCTAATTGTATGATCCAATCTAAGGGACTAAGTCTTCAATTTTGGGTTGAAGCTATTAATTATGCAAATTATATAGTTAATCGCACCCCCACTAAAGCATTACAAGGTATCACACCGGAAGAAGCATGGCGTAAAATTAAACCATATGTAAGTCACTTCTGTGTGTTTGGTAGTGAAGCATGGGCTCACATTCCGGATGAAAAATGGAAATCATTGCAGCCTAAAAGTGAAAAGTGCATATTTGTTGGCTATTCTGAAGATGTAAAAGGTTATAGACTTCTTCAACCACATTCTCATGATTTAATCATTAGAAGAGATGTTAAATTTGATGAAAATCTCTTGTCCTGCGAGCCTAACTTGGCGATTGTGCCATCTTTGGCCTGCGAGCCTGATTCGGCGATTGTGCCTTCTTCTTCTTCTTCCAACTTTCTTGATACGTTTCCAACTCCAATTTTTGATGATGATAGTGAGGATGAAAATCCACCTCCGCCTGCTCATGCTCCTCCAGTTGCACCAGCACAAGTGCTTCCTCGATGGGTCCGTTTAACATGTGAAGCAGTTGGTGATCTTGCCGGTGATCCTAGAGATCAACGTCAAACACGTTCTCAGTTTCAGCGAGCCTCTTCTCTTTTGGCTCAAGTTTCCAAGAATCATGATCCAGAAACCTTTGCAGAAGCTTCAGGAAATCCAAATTCGGATGCACCTATGGATGAAGAATATCGTTCCTTAATGGCGAACGATACTTGGGATCTTGTACCTCTTCCAAAAGGAAGAAAACTTGTCAGATGTAAATGGGTCTACAGAACCAAGTATGCATCAGATAGAAGTGTTGAAAGACTTAAGGAAAGGTTATTTGCCAAAGTTTTTTCCCAAGTTGAAGGGATTGACTACAATGAAACCTTTGCTCCTGTCGCAAAAATGAACTCCATCCGCCTTGTTCTTTCCCTTGCAGCCTTACATAACTGGGAAGTCCATCAAATGGATGTCAAATCTGCCTTCTTACATGGTGATTTACAGGAGGAAATTTACATGGAACAACCTCCTGGATATGTTCAGAATAACTCTAGCCATGTCTGCTACCTTAAGAAATCCTTATATGGCCTTAAGTAAGCTCCTAGAGCTTGGTATGCCAAAATGGATAGCTTTCTCCTTGACACTGGTTTTTCTAGATGCCATTATGACCCCAATGTCTATACCAAGAAAGTAGGAAACCATCTCATCATACTTGTTCTATATGTTGATGACCTTATTCTTACTGGTAGTGACCCTAAGCTTATAACCCATGTTAAATCCAGTCTTGAGCAAAATTTTGAAATGTTAGACTTAGGACATTTGCATTATTTTCTTGGTCTCCAAGTCCTGCAAACCAAAGAAGGAATATTTCTTTCTCAGTCTAAGTATGCTTGTGACCTTCTTCGTCGCTTTCACATGGATGATTGTATACTTTGGTGCGACAATCAAAGTGCCATCAAGCTTTCCAAAGATCCAGTCCCACATCAACGCAACAAACACATTGAGCTTCATATGCACTTCATCAGAAATCTTGTTCATGATCGTATTCTTGAAGTGCTCTCTTTTCCTACAGATGATCAAGTTGCAGACATCTTCACCAAGTCTCTTACAGAAGCGAAGTTTTCTAAACTTCGATCTATGTTAGGAGTTCAGGAATTTGTCATTAAGAGGGAGTAGGCTCTAATGCCTCCTTCCTTCTCCTAATAGTGTCACTTTTGTAAATCCTTCAATCCTATCCCAAGTTGTTCTTAAGGGGGGATGTTAGGATTTTTAGACACTTGGGAGTTAGTTAAGATCAACTTGTGTAATAGATCCGTTAGGTAAAGTGTGTTTTCTTAGTATGCATTCGTAAATACTTACTTTGACAGTCACGATATGTTCCCGACATAGAGTGATCCGACGGCTCAACTTCTCTTAAATCATACCTACTCTTGATCCATGGCTTAACACCCGATTGGTCCATGATCTCTATTTAAATAGCATGGAAGGTCATTGGAAAGTTGATCGATTATGAGAAGCTCATTTGTAACTTTCTTTCTTTGCATAATAAATTGTCCCGTAGAAGCTATTTGGCCGGGGCCGTGGAGTGTTTCCCTCATGAGGGTTTAAACCACGTCAAAACATCGGTCTATCGATCTGTGATTTGTTTGTGTGAAGTGATTACTCTAGGTGTTCGGTCTTTTGGGAGTACCTTGTGTACCCGAACACTATGGATCATGACAGAAATCTAGGCCAGCATACAGAAACTACTCAAGAGCTGGCACCTATCGTTCCCACCAACCCCAGAAGTCATCCTCTTGGTAACATAGGTTTCTCTCGCCACCACCCTTACAGAGGAAGATCTCAACCCAATAGGCCAACATTGGCTCACGAGGGTTGACATGGGGCAATGCCATGCCCAAACTGATAGCAGGTACCCTCTCAAAGAAGAAGGTGAAAAGTATGCTACCATATCTGAAGTTCTTCATCCTCTCAGTCTTACACCCCGAGAGTTGATGAGCCTAACTAAATTTCTTGTGCCCAAAGAAGAGCCTAACATTCCATTTGACATGAGTGAATTGGAAAAAGAATGGAAAAAATTGAGTGAGGATTGTAGAAGGACTCTAACATTTGACTAATACTTTACTATCTCAAACAAACTCAAGAAGAGGGAGGATAATAGGTCTCTATACCAAAACAAAGAATTAAATTGTGCCATTGGTAAAATGCCACTTCCTACTTTTGATGGTTCTTCTCAAAGTTTTGCTCACACTTGGGTGCATAAATTAGATGTGTATTTTTAGTTGAATCCAATGGTGGAGGAGGATGCCTTAAAAATGGCTATCTTGCATTTAGAAGGAGATGCCAATGAATGGTGGTTCAATGGTCTGAAAAATTTGGGACATGATCAGGTTACTACCTATGGAGAATTTTTTGGCAGGGTGTTAGAGAGATTTGAGCAAAAAGACCTAGAATTACCTTTCAAAGAACTAGCTCAATTGAAGCAAGTGGGAACTCCTGCTGATTACATGTTAGAATTTCAAAATTTATCAGTTAAGTTGGTTGATATATCTATGTAAGGTTAGTATTGTTGTTCACTGAAGGTTTGGCTGAACCCTTGAAAGGTTTAGTTAAATCCCACAAACCAACTACATTAAGAGATGCTATGAGCTTGACTAGAGATCTCCAAAATGTGCTTCCTAGAACAAGATTTCCTCCCAAGCCTAACTTCAGATTTGAAAAGAAACCTTGGAAAAGAGATGCATTTGATAAGAAGCCTTGGAAAAGATATTCATATGAAAAGAATAAGAAAGAAGGACTAAACAGGGAAGAACTTAGAAGGAAAAAATTGTGCTACACATGCTTTGAACCATGGGCATCGGGGCATAAATGTACTAAGGGAAAGGCTCAATACATTGAAGTATTTTCTGATAATGATGACTATGAAGGGGGTATGGATGAATAAGAACATATTTTAGATCAAGAAGATGCATATGAGACAGCAAAAGAAGGAAGACAAGAAGAAAATCATCCTCCACCGAACAAAGCAAGAATGGCAGTACTTTTAGCAGTGCCTCATTATCACACTATTCGATGCAAGGGTGTGGTACTAGGATAAAGAGCTTCAATTTTGGTATATGGAGGAGCTACACATAAATTCATTGATGCATACATGGTGGAGAGAAGGAAGATACCTATTGAACCATTTGATGGCTTCACAGTTGTCATTCCAGGTCACAACACAATGCAGTGCAAAACATTGGTTCCAAAGCTGCAAATCACCGTAGGTAACTATACTTTTGTTGATAGTTTTTATGTGGTTGATGTTGCTTATATTAATGTGGTTTTGGGAGTTCAATGGTTGTACTCTATAGGGGAGCATACAGTAAACTATGAAATTTCAAGATTCGAAAGGTGTACTAAGGGTTGTGAGAGGGCAACACACTTACCCAAATCAAGTATTGACTTGCAATAGTATGAGATCTATATTGAGGCATGGGGACATGGAATGGGTTGTTCACTGTCATATCACATCTCCCAAGACAAACATAAAGGTTGTTGAACACCCAAAGGAGATAGAGAAACTATTGAAAAAGTTTTTAGAGATCTTCCACATGGTAAACCACCTAATAGGGGGGTTGAGCACAACATTGTTTTGGAGGAGGGTACTTCACCCATTCAAGTACCACCTTATAGACATCCAAATAAATTCATAGATGAGATTGAAAATTCCATCCAAGAACTCTTAGAGTTGGGACTCATTAGACCAAGCTCTAGCCCTTATGTTTCTTCAGTAGTGTTGGTAAAGAAAAAAGATGGAACCTTGAGGATGTGCATAGACTTTAGAGCCTTGAACAAGAAGACAATCAAGAATAGGTATCCTATTCCTAGGATTGATGAGCTCATGGATGAGCTATTTGGAGCCAAATATTTTTCCAAAATTGACCTTAGATCAGGTTATCATCAAATTCGAATGAAGGAAGAAGATGTGCAAAAGACTGCTTTTAGATCTTTTGCAAGCAGCTTAGAAAGTTTTTTTTGGTCTTCTTTGATGATAGTCTCATTTACAGTAAAACTTGGGAAGAGCATTTGCAACATCTAGAGATTGTGCTGAAAACTTTGCAAGAATAGTCCTTGTTTGCTAAGATGCCTAAATGTGAATTTTGGATGAAGGAACTATTGTATCTTGGGCACATTATTGGGAAAGAAGGAGTGAAAGTACACATGAAAAAAATCATGGATGTCTTAGAATGGCCATCACCAAAAAACATCACCCAATTAAGAGGCTTCATTGGAATATGCACCTATTATAGAAATTTTGTGAAAGGGTTCTCCAAATTGACTTCTCCACTCACTTATTTGACTAAGAAGGATGCTTTCAAGTGGGATGAAGAGGATGAAAAGGCTTTCCAAAAAATGAAAGAGGTAATGAGTAGTTGTCCCATACTTGCATTACCTGATTTTTCTAAGCCTTTTGTTGTTGAATGTGATGCTTCAGGTGGAGGAATAGGGGCTGTCCTAAAGCAAGGCCAACACCCTATAGCCTTTGAGAGAAGAAAGTTGCAGCCTCATGAAAAGATTTACTCCATCTATGACAAAGAATTTTTTTCCATCATGCATGCATTGGACAAGTTTCGACAATACTTGGTAGAAAACAAGTTTGTGGTGAAAATTGACCACAATAGTCTAAGGCACTTCCTCACCCAAAAGGATCTAAATGAAAGGAAAAAAAAAGTGGGTAAGCAAGATTCAAGCTTATGATTTTGATATTGAATATGTGAAAGGAAAGAATAACTTTGTAGCAGATGCATTATCTCGAAGACCTTCTTTTTCTCTCATGGACATTGCCAAGGATTGGAAAAACATGTTACTAGTTGAATATGCCAAAGACAAATTTTCTTGTGATATATTCGATGGAATCAAGGGGGATGATAACTACAACATTTTGAATGGGCTGATATATTATAAGGGCAGAATTTATTTGGTTCAAGATTCAAAACTCAAGTACAAAATTTTGTAAGAAGCACATGATTCCCCACTAGCTGGCCATCCGGGAATCTTCAAAACTTATAGGAAATTAAGGAAAATATTTTTTGGAAGGGGCTGAAGTAAGATGTTCAAAAATATGTAAATGAATGTAAGGTATGTTAGCAAAACAAATGAGAAATTACATGCCCAGCTGGCTTATTGCAACCATTTCCTATTCCGGAGCAAAAATGGGACAGTATCTCCATGGATTTCATCACCAGTTTGCCCAAATATTTGGGTAAGGATTACATATATGTGGTAGTGGATAGGTTGAAATTGTTTTCTCATTTCTTTTCTGTTACCTCATCTTTTAGTGCTGTACAAGTGGCTAATATGTTTTTTAAAGAAAACTTCATATTGCATGGGCTCCCCAAGAGCATTGTAAGTGATAGAGATAGTATATTCATGGGTGCTTTTTGGCAAGAAAATTTTAGATTGGTGGGAACCCAGTTAACTCCCAGAACAAGCTATCACCCACAAACTGGTGGAAAAATAAAGAGGGTGAATCAATGGTTGGAAGGGTACCTAAGAAACAATGTGGGAGAGCAGCAAAAAGCATGGGCAAAATGGCTACACTTGGGTGAGTTTTGCTATAACACCACTTTTCATATGTCAATAGGGATGTCTCATTTCAAATAATTATATGGTTATGATGCACTTACCTTTGTTGAAATGATCTTTGGTGATAGTAGTTCCCAAAAAGCTAAAGATTGGGTGGAAGAGAGCCAATCAATTTTAAAGCTTTTGAAAGACAATTTGTAGGTTGCCCAAAATCAGCAAAAACAATATGCAGATAGACATAGAGAAGAATGGACCTTCCAGGCTAATGATTTAGTATATTTGAGGTTTCAGCCATATAAACAAACATATCTCAGAAAGAATGGAGCAGAAAGCTAAATCCAAGATACTATGGCCCATACAAGGTGGTTCGGAAGATTGGGGAGGTAGCATATGAATTAGAACTTCCGGAAGGAAGTAAAATCCACAATGTATTTCATGTTTCTTGTCTCAAGAAAGCTCTTGGTCAGCAAATTGTCACTTCATAAATACTTCCTTCCTTGGATGATGAAGGTTAGCTCATACTTGTTCCGGAAAATATTTTGAAGACAAGGGAAAGGAGATTGAGAAGCAGAACTATCAAAGAATACTTAGTGCAATGGAAGGATCTAACAAGTGAAGATGCCGCATGGCAAGAGGAGAATATTTTGTAGCATCCAAATCTGAAATTGCTTGAGAACAATCAATATTGGGTGGGGAAAACTGTAATGTCCTCATTCAAATAATTTCATAGTAAGACAATCCCATCAATCCTACTAGTTCCCTAGGTTGGATGGATACATTTGGAATTGTAATAAGGGAGCTAATAAATTATGTTTATACATTATAATAGTTCAAGTATTTAATAAAGAGGTTGAATAAAGAAATTCAAGAGAAATTCTAGGTGGCAATTGGTTTTGAATACATATCGAGGATTTGGGACCCACACTAGTTTGATTTCTCAATGCCACATGGCATCTCTCTCTTGGAATTTCGAATCCATGAGAAGGAAAACATTCTTGGATGATTTGGTAGGCTCATACACATGGAATTCAACATCAAAGGTCGAATTTGGATGGAATGGTAACCTCCATGGAAGAGGAAGAGTCAAACTAGAAGTTTGTGGACACTTGGGCTAGATTCCCTAGCTCCTGCGACAACAATGATGAAGAATCTATGACATCTATGACATATTTCAGACCTAATTGCTGACATCTAACCAATATTACATGTCAGGCCCAAAAATAGGCTCCAAGGTGGCGCTCATGGGAGTTGAAGAAGCCAAAGAGACTCCTACTCGAATTGGGAGAAAGTGGAAGGTTGGAACTTGGGAGACAAGTGGCATAATGTGGAATATTTCCTAATTGGAAATATCTAGAAGCTAATGAGAAGAATTCGAACCATAGGAGGTTAATTTTGGTTATAAAATACATGAATCAAGCATGAGAAGGGATTTTGATCATTTGATAATTTGCATTGTGAAGAGAGAGAGCTACTGGACAACTAGTTTTCTTGCCTTAGCCAATTTCAAGGGTGAA